>CM034152.1:401318913-401347093 GCA_019776745.2 Taxus chinensis | reverse complement strand
TTTCTTAAAATAAAGTTCTTGTGTCAACAAAAGAACCAAAGTTACGTGTTAGAGACAAATCCTGTGCACCACATCTGAAAAATACCTCCTAGTCAGAATTTTACAATACATCCTGGTCACAAGTCAACAATTACCTCCTGGTAGATGTCAAAAACTTACCTCTGTAACACGTCTAATTGTAAACTACTTGTCAGTGTCAACTATGTGTTAGTGTCGCACATCAACAACAAACACCATTGTAAACGCATCGACAATACACCCTCTTGTTGTGCGTCAACAACTTATTCCTTTGGCATGCGTATGCAACACCTTTTCACACGTCAACTATGCGTAATGTCAGCATCAAACCTAAACACCTTCATTGTCAAGTGTAACTAATCCCTATCACTTGTCAACAGCTACCCCTTTGTCAACGTCAAACAATCTCTGGTCATTGTGCTTAGAGGTAGGCGATGTTCACATATTCGTAAGGGTACTAGTTGGTAGTTACCATAGTCTACTACCTGACGATCACCTAGGTTGCTATAGGAGATGTTTCAATGGAGGTGAAGATGACCCCTAAAAAAAATCATAATATAAATTTAGGTGAACATGACATAACCCGCTCCGAAAAAAATACCTTTTCAAATTTCCCTTAACATGAACTTTTCACCAAATTACAATATTTGCCACGAAAATATCCCTAAACTATACATGAATTGATTTGCATCAGGAATGTACTCTAGAATACTAGATGGGCTAACAATTGGGAGTTGACTAAATAGGGTTGTCTAACTTCAAGACCCATATGTGTTTTCTCTTTGATTTTCTAATAATTTGATAAAGGTTTTTACAAGTTGTAGGTTGATACTTTATTTCAGGATCATTACAGGTCATCCAGAGTTGGAAATGAAGAATGGCCACATAGGAGACAATAACTTTCCATATAATATAAGCTCCTAAATGTTCTAATCTCAACTATATAGTGGTCCAAGCCGTATTAACTTGTCATAGCGATAACAACTCTCTAGGTATATATAAGATCATAATGGTCTTTACACCTGAAATTTTTCTAGTTCTAAAATATTCTGTTGTAGACTCTAGAGTTATAGATTCTTCTATTCTACTTCTTGGTACATCCAGATCATTTAAAAAATCTTCCTAAATAAGATTAATCTCTCTCCTCTTCTATTTTTAACAAGTTACTTTCATTGTCAATTTATCAATCTCAATTTCAAGTTGGATGCATTATTCTGTCATGATAATTGATGTGGAAGTCAATTAGATCAAAAAAAATTATTTGGACACAATCTTACATACTTCTTCATTAGACAATCATATTAGGGTGTAAATTTTTAGTATTACCTAACATGGATTGTAGTAGGTAAATTAGCTAATCTAATCATTCCAACAATCAAGTTTGGAATACCATAATAATTTCATCCATTTGGAAATGAGCTAATTAATGAGAAATGAAAGAACTTGTTTAAATAAAGAAGAGAGAGGGAGAGAGAGAGAGAGATGAGAGAGAGAGAGAGAGTTGGGACCGAGAGCGAAGGAGGAGCAGAGAGGAGCATAATCTTGTTTATGAAGACTCTAGAATGATCTGGATGTGCTAGGAGTGGGATAGGAGATTTTAAACTATGGATTGTATGAAAAATCTTATACAAACTAGAAAACTACAGGTTTAAAGACCATATAAGATATGCACAAGAGGAGGGACAGGTCCAAGACAAGGATTGTATAGTATTGGAATAGAAGACAATTGAGATATAAAACTTTCTGATGCTTAATTTATTTAGACTCATGCTTGCTACGAAATTTCTCTCTTGCACCACCTGAGAGACCTATTTACCCAACCCAAAGTATCAACCCTCCACACATATAACCCCTTCCTCCCCGCCTTTGTCCTCCCCACCCCGGCCCCCCACCTTGTGTGTGGTGTGTGTGTGGTTCGTGTGTGTGTGTGTGTGTGTGTGTGTGTGTGTGTGGGTTTGAGGCGGACCACCTTGGTGTACGATCCCAAATTTTGGAAGCAATCACAATTTTTTTACTAACAATGGTTAATGTGTGAATCAAGCTTCATGTAGTATCATAGGTTTTTGTGTAAGTTTGTTAAAGATAACAACCACTGGGCGGTTCCCTTATGTATCTTAATTACTAAGATAGGGGGTTAACTAAGCTCTTAAGGGGTGTAGGATGTACCCAATATGGTATGTAGTGAGATGTGGGGCATTGAATTAGCTTGTATATAAAAATTTGTTGATGAAACCCTTAGGTAATGATTAGTTTATTTTTTATTAGAAGGGTAATCAGTTCAGGATTATAGCCTCCCAAAACCTTACATCATCAGAACCTTGTGATTACAAACCATAGAAGCAACAAAAAAGATGAAAACAAGGAAATAAAAGCGTTAAAAAAACTTAAACATTGAAACTGGCCTAGAAGATATAAAACAAAAAGAATCCATAAAAAACAATAGATTGCTACAAAACCAAAATAGGAAAAGTCTGCCTACAGTCTGTGAAAGTCCCAACCATCGAAAAAAAACACTAATTTTTCTTAGGCATTTGGAAGAGCCACCCCTGGGTCCCAACTTGACTTCCTGTATTGATCCTGATTATCCTCATTCTGTGTGTCATCCTTTTCACCATCCTCTTCTTTCAAAAACTACTCAGGTAGAGTTTGAGTCTTATATTTCTTCAACCTTTTATAATTTACGCAACCTCTCTTACAAGTCCTTGACCATGTTTTTAATCCACAATCAGATCCTCTCTCATGGAGTTATGAGAAATACAGATATTATTTGAGGCCTCAATATAATTTATCATACTATCCCTCACGTATGTACCAATTTGCACCCATGATTCCAAATCCTTATCTAGTTGTAGGATCCTAGAAGTAATTTTCTTGGTCATCTCCTCACAATCTGTCTAAACCTTATTATTACCCTTAGAGAAATCATCTTTCATACTCACCAACAAGTCACAAACCATCTTGAAATCCTTCCCCTCTCCCTAGTTCTGGAAACCCTTCTCCCTCTAAAGTCCTGGTCATATGATCAACTAAAGTGATAATATCATCAGAATCTTTTGCTTACATTTGTAACTCCTTAGACATGAGGGGATTCTTATTCTGGTAGAGAAAGAGGATGATGTTATGATGCATGGGAGACTCAGTTTCCCCCCGTTGAAATTCCTTAACTGATGCTTGTAATTATTGATATGAATTTTCTCTTGTTTAGGAATTGGCTCTATGATATTTTCATTGTTTGTAGATGAAGCAAGTATACGCCTTAACTGTTTTGATCTCTTTAACTTATAGAAGATCTGCCTAGATAAGGTTGTAACTAATTTAGTAGATTAGGAACCTCTTTGAATTGAATCCCTTATGTATTATTGAAAAAATTATCTTGTCATTGAATGTGTGTTATAATATGATAATGAATACTCTATCGTCTTCCGTAGGGGCTATATTATGTAAAGGTTACCATAGGAAGATGGAAAATGACCCAAAGAATGAACTTTAGCATTGATAGCGGAGTTGGGTGATCAAGGAGGTGAAATATTTATCTGATGACCATGACCAGAACCCACATCCGAACCATTCTATAAGTCTTGATAAGAGAGAAATTGCCTAAACTGAAAGTTGGGTTGGAATGAATACCATATGTTTAGTTGCCTCTTTGGATTGAATAATATTTCAAGTTGTTTGAGAGAGGATGATGTAAATATAATAACTTTGTAGATGGAAAAGAGAGATGATGATATTAGATTCTGAATGTGATAATTGTTCTTAGACAGGATACAAGGTCACAATTGGAACGCAAATGATAAGTAACTAGATCTTAGTGCCTATATGTACCCTTTAAGGTGCAGTTGAAATTTCAGCTTAAAGAGAAAAACTATACCTAAGGTGTACCCATACTTTTTCCTTCTCTTAAGGGATTCAGACGTTTTGGTGTTAGAAATTCTCCATGTGAAACTTTCAAAACAAAGTGCAATCAAGGTCTATGAGTAGAAGCTGAACTGAAATTTAACTTAAAATAAGATAAATACATTGTAACTTAATTCATTACAACAAGTATGCAACATGGAGAACAAAAAAATGGAAATAATACACAATTTTTTTAGAGGGAAGAGCCCCATATTTTAGTGCCTTAGCGAGTTGGGATGTGGCTTTGGAGGGGTGCCACAAGATTAGGGGGAATCAATACAATTTTGCACCACCTGAAGTAGTTAAAAAAGAATTATTAAAATGTAAAGGACCCATGTTCTTGATGTCTCCCCATATTGAATGTGATGAGAGAGGAGGAAAGATAGTTATAATATTTTATTTTCTTCAATTTTCTTTCCTTGTCTGAGGAATCTCGGGAATAGAAGGGGAAATAATTGTCTATAAAGCTTATAATTTATCTTCGATGGGATTTAAATTAAATCCATACACCACACCATGCATATTGATGTAGTAACATTTGTTCAATATCCTTAGATAGAATACCCTTTCCATGTACCCATAATTGTGTTTCTATGTATAAATTGATTATTAGAACTCTAAGTTTTTTTGTGGAGATGGAGGCTTTCCCACCAAACCCAGTTTGTAATTTATCTCATGAAGTAAGTACCACTTGTGAAGAAGAAGGGAATGAAGTACCCATGCCACCTATAACCTACTTGAACTATGTAATATGGATCTGATACTTACATAAATATCTTGCAAATTTTAGTAGAATCTTATAAAATTTGAAGTTTAATTGAAAATACCCTCTGTTGAGATCATATAGAGAGGTGATACTATACTACAGTCATGAATATCTTACAGTTTTGACCCTGGTTTAAATTCTACGTCATTTAATAGTTGTAACTTTCATGTATGGATATTGATCCATGAAAATTTTGTTCTATATCCTTAATATATTTTATTTTGTATAAATACCACATGATGCCCCACTTTTGAGGTTGGCACTGTGATTAAACATTTGAGTAAGTAGTTAAAAAAAAAAAAAATGTGACCCATGTATTATATATATTGATAATCTATAGAAGGGTGAAGTATAAAGTAGTGACCACCATTCAAGACTTATATATTACCTGCAAAAAAAGGGTTAAATATGGTAGAACAATGACTAGAGACAAAAAATATGCAACAAACAAAAAGTAATAATACAGGGTAAAAGAACTAGTAATAACAGATAATACTAACAAATCATTTCCTACTCCATATTTAAAACAAGTGTCTACTAACCATGGAAAGTGTGTCATAGTAAAAAATAGTGTGTAAGTAAAAAATCAAGATATAAATAGGAGTGTGTAGAGTGAATAAGCAAAATCATGTGAAATAAAAAATTTAGTGATAGGTATGGACTTGCAACACATTAGACACCAAAAATGTCACAGACATCATAGTAAAAGGAAATTTTTTTCCACAATTAGAGAAACAAGGAAATACATTAAAATTGGCCGATCCATAAAATGGGACCCCCATGATGTCACAAGACAATTAAGGCCCTACAAATATATAAATTAAATATTCATAGCATCCTAATAAGAGAAATCATGTAGGAAAAAAATCAATATTACTAGCCTCATTTGAGATTAACTGAATTAAATAGTTAAGGAAAATTCTTTCATTTCTTGTGACATGTTCCATAGGTATAGGCAATATATTTTATGACAAAAATTCATACCTTACAGAGCAAAAGACTCGTAAAACCCATGACACACCTAAAGTCAAGGAATCTCACAAGATCATGTCATCCAAATGATCTCCAAATACCCCATGTTAGTGATGGGCCGCACTTAATTAAAACCTCAATATAGTCTTTGTGTAATCGCGAGCATGATCTTATAATTGCTGATAATTGTATCATTAGAGTTTTATACTAAATGAATGAAACAATGCCATCATCGAGAGACCTAAGACCTCATTCAATAGTTAGACAGATATTGGTTATATGTTTGAGACATTTATGATCTTATATACTTATATGTTCCCTCTTCTTAATGAAAATCAATTATACATAGCTTAGTAAACTAAATACTTCTTTTGATTTTTCAACAATGGTCTCTACTTCTTTTAAATACTCTTCTCCTATGGCCTAGTCTAAAATTCAAAAACTAGGAATTACCCAAAATTGATGAAAATATTAGGTGTTCAATGTATATTGAGCAAGCCTCATCACCTAGGACCCCATCTCACCCTTTCTCCCCATTTTTCTACATTGTAATATAAAATTATATTTTACTTAATTAAGATAAATACCTTGTGTCAAATAATATAACATTAAAATATAATTATAACACAATAAATTTATGGATACTAGAAAATATAATGTTCATTATTCAAATATTTCCACACTAGAAGTTGATAAGGAAAATAAAAGATAGGGTTAGGTAGAAGATATTGCTAGTGATTTACTATTTTTAGAAGTTACCTAGATATTTAAATGATGGATTGTGATCATGAAGAACGAAAAAATATCTTGGTGTAAAATTACATGACCTAGAGTTTACAAAGACGAATTCAATCGTCTGGAAGTTGAACATTAGGTAGATTTCATGTACATACAAATGTGCCTATACATTTTTGGGATTCTTCTTAATTGTGGTTTAGATCCTATATTTTGTTTTTTAGGTTCCTTATTCTATGTTCATATCTTGTGATCAAAAATCGTTAGATGAGATTAGGGATTTTCCTCTTAAAAACCTGAGGCCTTCTTGATAGACCCAAATTGGGGGTTAATCCAATTGGTATAAACTAACCTGTAACCCATCTGGTTTAATGAGGTTTGAATTATGTTTTTTCTTTTTTTTTTTTTTTTTTTTTTTTTTTTTTTTTTCTTTTTCCTTTTTTTTTTCTAAATACTCTAACGAGGGATTAAAACTTTCATATATTTCTTCTTCTATGATTCTGTTGAATGGTAATAAATAATGGTTTGTTTTAGATTTAAAAATGACCTCTAACATCTAAAATGATCTAGGTGTAAGAGGTAGCATGTTATGATTATTTACAGAATTTTATAAGCCGTATATCTAGATAACTGATTCAAGGAGGACTTTTCAATGGATTCTTTGTTTATCTCCTAAAAGACCTAAAAATGCTAAAAGATGAGTCCATTAAAATTTGATTTCATTATATGATTCATGTCAAAGTTATTTCTATTAGTGGCCCATAAAGGAAACTCGGATAACTTATGCATTTGACAAAAATAATTCATTTTTGATTAGAGGATGATAAGATTGGCCTTGATCAAATAATCATTCGGGTTTGACCCTACATGTGACATTTCCTAAGAAAGTGTATACACAAAATCACGCACTGGGTACATTTCTAGGGTCCAATAGCATACTAATGTAATATATGATCCTTAAAGTAAGAAAAAAATAGTGTTGAAAAAATCTTTTTCTCTTTTATTTATTCTGTTTTCTCTTTGGTTCTTACACACTCTCCAGCAATGATGGACGCTATTTGATTTATCTTTTATGGCCACATACACTGTCATTAGTTAACGAGATCAGTGCCTAGAAGCTCATGTAAATACTGGGGTGTTCCTAACCCTTCTTCTTACTCATCTTTTTAGGTACTTTTATCTTTTGGGCATCTTTTTTCACTATGGGTGTGTTCTAGAAAATTCTTATTGTGAAATTTAAACAATGGATCTATATATGTAGACACCAAATTTGATTATCTATACCCTTATACCCACGTGTGTATTTATTTAATCCACCCCCCTTATTTAATTCAATCCGTTTTATCCATATAGTTATCCAATCTCATCAAATAATATTAATTAATCCCCATAATTTTAATCAATCATTTAATCTTTATTATTCAAAATTAATTAAGTAATTAATTGGTATCCACATCCACATGCTCTAATTAAACCTTATATTTAGGATGCTTTCATATAAATATATATTCCATATTTTTCTATATTTCCAAACCTATCTTCCACTACCAACTCACCTGCACCTCAGCCCTAAACAATCCTCTTCCCACTAAAGTTCCCCAAACTTTTGGGTGGACATGATTCATGTTTTTACGGATGGATTGCTAGGACTTTATAAAGCATTAAGTTGGAAGAGGATGTATAGGATGACAGTGTAGGTGAGTGGTATGGAGAGAGGTTAGAAAAGTATAGAAAAACACGGGGATGGGGATATATATTAGAATGGAAATCATCATAAATAGAAGTTTGATTGAGCATGTGGATGTGGATAAAAATTTAATTAAGAAATAAAAGGAATTAATATTAATATGAATTACTAAAGATTAAATGATAATAATAAATTCATTAAAGGGGGATAATTATATAAATGTGATTGATGAGGATGGGATATGATAGGATACATGGAAATTTAATTAAATAAGCAGGAATGGATTAAATAAATTGCACAGGGGTGATAAGGGTATAGATACCGAATTTAGGATTGTCGCATTTTTCCCTTTTTGTTGAGTGGTTTGCACTAGCAAACCATAAGACAAAAATGAGAGGTTAGTTATGATGAGGATTGACAAAAGGCATATGATGAGCTACCATAAAGTGAGGGTCGAGGATGCATCTGCTACACGAAATTTGATGACACATTGGAAAAGGTATATGATGACGGGTGGGTGGGTTGAAGAAAAGAAAGAAAATATGGGTGAATGAAAGCATCATCAACGTAATTCCCTAGGTAAAAGGATTTTAAATATCGATGAAAATATAGGTGGGGTGACTCAAATATAACCTCGGTAGAGGAAAATACGACTCAACAAAGACGGGAAACAATTTTTACAGACCAATGAGTGGGTGAAGACCATTGACAGCATGGATGAAGGCTTGCGGATGATCGATGATCATAGGAAAAACATAAAAATATGCAACAACTAAAATGTGAAAAGGTATGCAAAGTCCTTGTAAATGAAGCATCAAGTGAAAAGTAGCATTGCAAGGGAAAGATGATGAAAGTTTGGCCACAACCTGGTGGGCATGAAAAAATGGCTTAAAAAGGAAAAATGATAAAAATGGAAAAAGTGGGTTGATGTGATGAAATAATACACCCAAAGCGGGGGGGGGGAAGGAGTATGGCCATGAGGTGAATTGGTGTCAAACTAGAAAAATGGTAACGTAGGAATTCCTAATAGGGAAAAAGTATTGGACAAATAGGAATTTTAAATTATAGATTTTATTAAAAGGCAAGAGGGACAATAAGTATGCCACAAATGTGGAATTTGAGAGTAGATTTAAAGGGAATTGAGTTTAATTACATTTCCTGAAATTATCAATAATATGGCCAAAAATTTGGTCTTGAGGGTAGGGAAGAATGAAATTTCACTGTAAAATAGAGATAAGACATTGTAACTTGAATCAAGTACAAAGTATGCAAATGAGATACCAAACATGGAAATAATACACCATTTTTTAGAGGAAAGAGTCCCCATATTTGTGCCTTAGAGAGTGGGATGTGGCTTTGGAGGTGCCACAAGATTAGGGGTAATCATACCAATTTTTTGTACCACATGAAGTAGTAAACAAGAATATTAAATGTTTTTTTTTTTTTTAAAGGACCCAGGTTTTTGATGTTTCCCCATTATGAATGTGCATGAGAGAGGAGGAAAGATCAGTCTATAAATATTTATTTTCTTCAATTTCTTTCCTTTTCTGAGAATTCGGCAATAGAAGGGGAAATACTTTCTATTAAAGCTTATAAAGGATCTTCGATGCTTTCCATTAAATCCATACACCCCACCATTTTTGGCATATTGATATAGGTAAAATTTGTTCCAATATCCTTAGATATGAATGACCCTTTCCATGTCCCCATAATGTGTTTCTATGTATAAATTGATTATTAGAACTCTAAGTTTTTTGTGGAGATGGAGGCCCTTTCCCCCCCAAACCCATTTTGTAATTATATCATGAAGTACCATTGTGAAGTAGGAATGAATTACCCATGCCCCTTATAACCTTCTATGAACTATGTAATATGTATCTATACTTACATAATATCTTGCAAATTTCTAGTAGAATCTTATAAAATTTGAATTTTAATTGAAACTACCCTCTGTTTGAGATCATATAGAGAGGTTGATACTATACTACAGTCATGATATTCTTTACAGTTTTGACCATGTTTAAATTCTACGTCATATTCCACTATTTTTTAACCTTTTCATAGGATATGATCCATGTAAAATTTTGTTCCTATATCCTTAATATATTTGTATTTGTATAAATACCACATTGAATGCCCCCTCTTTTGAGGTGCATGTGATTAAACATTGAGTAAGTAGATAAAAAAAAATGTGTACCCATGTATTATATATATGATAATCTATAGAAGGATGTGGGAAGTATAAAGTAGTGACCACCATTAAGAATATATACCTGCAAAAAGGGTTACATATGGTAGAAACCATGACCTAGAGAACAAAAAATATGCAACAAACAAAAAGTAATAATACATGTGTAAAAGAACTAGTAATAACAGATAATACTAACAATCATTTCCTACTCCATATTAAAACAAGTGTATAATAACCATGGAAATTGTGTCATAGTAAAAATAGTAGTGTAAGTAAAAAATCAAGATATAAATAGGAGTGTGTAGTGAAGTAAGCAAAATCATGTGAAATAAAATTTAGTGATAGGTATGGACTTGCAAACATTAGACACCAAAAATGTCACAAGACAATCATAGTAAAAGGAATTTTTTCCACAATTAGAGAAACAGTGAATACATGTAAAATTGGCATGAATCCATAAACATGGGACCCCCATGATGTCACAAGACAATTAAGGCCCTACAAATATATAAATTAAATATTCATAGCATCCTAATAAGAGAAATCAATGTAGTAAAAAATCAATTACTAGCCTTCATATTGAGGATTAACTGAATAAATAGTTAAGGAAAATTATTTTCATTTCTTGTGAACATGTTCCATAGGTATAGGCAATATATTTTATTGACAAAATTCATACCTTACAGAGCCAAAAGACTCGTAAAACCCATGACACACCTATAAGTCAATGAATCTCACAACTGATCATGTCATCCAAATGATCTCCAAATACCCCATGTTAGTGATGGGCGCACTTAATTAAAACCCTCAATATAGTACTTTGTGGTAATTCTCGAGCATGATCTTATAATTGGCTTGATATATTGTATCATTAGAGTCTACTAATGAAACAATGCCATCATCGATGAGACCTAAGACCTCATTTCCCATAGTTAGACATATATTGGTTATATGTTTGATACATTTATGATCTTATATTACTTATATGTTCCCTCTTCCTTAATGAAAATCAATTATACATAGCTTATGTAATACATAAATACTTCTTTTGATTTTTATAACAATGGTCTCTACTTATTAAATACTCATTCTCCTTATGCCTAGTCTAAAATCAACAACTAGGAATTACCCAATGATGAAATATTTATGGTGTTCAATGTTATTATTGAGACAATCATAATCACCTAGGACCCCATCCCCCTTTCTCCCATTTTTCTACATTTGTAATATAAAAATTATATTTTTACTTAATTAAGATAAATACCATTGTGTCAAATAATCTAAAATTAAAATAATAATTATACACAATAAATTTATGGATACTAGAAAAATATAATGTTCATTATTCAAATATTCCAACACTAGAAAGTTGATTAATGAAATAACAAGATAGGGTTAGAAGATATTGTAGTGATTTACTATTTTTAGAAGTTTACCTAGATATTTAGATGATGGATTTTGATCATGAAGGAACGAAACTATCTTGGTGTAAAATTACATGACCTAGAAGTTACAAAGACTGAATTCAATCGTCTGGAGTAGAATCATTAGGTAGATTTATCATGTACATAAAATTGTGACCTATACATTTTTGGGCTTAATTGTGGTTTTAGATCTATATATTTTGTGTTTTAGGTTCCTTATTCTATGTTCATATTCTTGTGATCACATATCTTTAGAAGATTAGGGATTTTTCCTCTTCAAAACCTTAGCTCTCTCTTGAAGACCCAAAATTGGGTTAATCCAATTGGTATAAACTAACCTTAGTGACACCCATATGGTTTAATGAGGGTTGCATTATGTACCAATACTCTAAAGAGGGATAAAACTTCATATATTTCTCTCTTCTGATGATTATGTTTGAATGTGTAATAAATAATGTGTTGGTAAGATTCTAAAATGACCTCTAACATCTTAAAATGATCTAGGGTGTAGAGTGTAGCATGTTATGATTATTTACAGAAGTTTTATAAGACGTATTATCTAGATAAATTGATTCAAGGAGTGATTTTTCAATTGGATTCTTTGTTTTTATCTCCTAAAAGACCTAAAAATGTAAAAGATGAGTCCATTAAAATTGATTTCATATCTGATTCATGTCAAATTTATTTCTATTTAGTTGGCCCTAAGAAAACTAGGATAACTTATGCATTTGAAAAAATAATCATTTTATGATTAGAGGATGATAAGATTGGCCTTTGATCAAATAATCATTCGGGTTTGACCCTTACATGTGACATTTTCCTAAGAAAGTGTATACACAAAATCACGCACTTGGGTACATTTCTAGGTCCAATAGAATACTAATGTATATATGATTCCTAAGTAAGAAAAATAGTGGTTGAAAACTATCTTTTTTCTCTTTTATTTATTTCTTGTTTTCTCTTTGGTCTTACACACTCTCCAGCACTGATGGAAGCTATTTGATTTATCTTTTATGGCCACATACACTGTCATTTAGTTAAGAGATCAGTGCCTAGAAGCTCATGTACATACTGGGTGTTCCTAACCCTTTCTTACCATTACTCACTCTTTTTAGGTATCTTTTATCTTTTGGGCATCTTTTTCACTTATGGGTTGTTCTAGAAAATTCTTAATTGTGAAATTTAAACAATGGAATCATATATATGTAGACACCTAAATTTGATATCTATACCCTTATTACCCACGTGTGTATATTTATTTAATCCACCCCCCTTATTTAATTAAATTCCGATTTATCCTATCGTTATCCAATCCTCATCAATAAATATTAATTAATCCCCATTAATTAATTAATCAATCATTTAATCTTTATTAATTCAAATTAATTAATTAATTAATTGGTATCCACATCCACATGCTCTAATTAAACCTTATATTTAGGATGATTTCATTATAAATATATATTCCCATATTTTTCTATACTTTTCCCAACCTATCTCCACTACCAACTCACCTGCACCTCATCCCTAAACATCCTCTTCCCACCTAAAGTCTCCCCAACTTTTGGCATGATTTCATGTTTTTAAGGATGGGATTGTATGCTTTAAAGCATTAGTTGGGAAGAGGATGTATAGGGATGAAGTGTAGGTGAGTTGGTAGTGGAGATAGGTTAGGAAAAGTATAGAAAAACACGGGGATATATATTTAGAATGAAATCATCATAAATAGAAGGTTTGATTAGAGCATGTGGATGTGGATAAAAATTAATTAATGAATAAAAGGGAATTAATTAATTAATATGAATTAATAAAGATTAAATGATTAATTAATAAATTAATTAAAGGGGATTAATTAATAAATGTTGATTGATGAGGATTGGATAATGATAGGATACATGGAAATTTAATTAAATAAGCAGGATGGATTAAATAAATATGCACACGTGGGTGATAAGGGTATAGATACCGAATTTAGGTGTCTACATTTTTCCCCTTTTTGTTGAGTGGTTTGCACTAGCAAACCATAAGACAAAAATGATGAGGTATGATGAGGATTGACAAAAGGCATATGATGAGCTCCCCCTAAAGTGAGGGATCGAGGATGCTACAAGAAATTGATGACACATTGGAAAAAGGTATATGATGAAGGGTGGGTGGGTGAAGAAAATATGGGTGAAAGCATCATCAACGTAAAATTCCCTAGGTAAAAGGATTTTAATATCAATGAAAAATATGGTGGTGACTCCAATATAACCTCGGTAGAGGAAAATTACGATCTCAACAAAGACGGGAAACAATTTTCTACAGACCAATGAGTGGGTGAAGACCATTGCAGCATGGATGCAAGCTGCGATGATCGATGATTCATAGGAAAACATAAAAATATGCACAACTAAATGTGAAAAGGTATGCAAAGTCCTTCGTAAATGAAGAATCAAGTGAAAAGGTATGCATCTGCAAGGGAAGATGATGAAAGGTTTTGGCACCTGGTGGGGCATGAAAAATGGCTAAAAAGGAAAAATGAAAAAGTGGGTGATGAAATAATACACCCCAAAGGGGGGAAAGGAGTATGGCCATGAGGTGGAATTTGTGTGCAAACTAGATAAAATTGTAACGTAGAATTCCTTAATAGGGAAAAAGTATGGACCAATAGGAATTTTAATGTATAGATTAAAATGCCAAGAGGGAAAATAAGTATGGCCACAAATGTGGAATTTGAGAGTAGATTAAATGGAATTGTATGTTTAATTAAATTCCTGAATTATCAATGAATATGGCCAAAAATTTGGTCTTTGAGGGTAGGTAAGAATAAAATTCCCAAAGGAAAAAGGTACATATGGCCGCAAAGGAAAAGGAAGAAAGGAAAGATTAAGTAAAAATTCCCCAAGGGGGAATAAATATGGCCTCGAAAGAGGACTTGAATGTCAGAAAGATTGAATGATATCAGATGAGGTGTGGGATAAGATGTGACTTTAATAATGGAAACCCATGGGTATGAACGATACTACGTCATATCAAGGAACGTAAGAGGAAAATATGCCTCCAATTGAATTAGAAGTAAACAAGGAGGGGATCTAGGTAATGAAAGGCACATGCGACCAAAATAAATATTAGTATACATCCAATGATAGTTGGTCATACCAAAGATAAAAAATGAAAGGATGGATGAAATGAACTCATAAACCTAGTGTCGACATGAAAAAGGGGTTTGAGATGAAACTTGTACAAGGATAGAGAATTCTCCAAAAGTGGTGTTCCATAAAACTATGCCCCAAGTCTGGGAAGGGGAAAGAGAAAGTTGATCAATGTGGGAAGCTTTCTTAGAATGATAATAAAATGGAAGGTTTATCAATGCGGGAAGCCTTCAAATTACATAAGGAGTAGCCATCATTTGAGGGTATGGTCTAATTTATACAAAATGTAGATGGCAATAGTAATACATGATAGCCATCCTTCGAGGTATTAGTCTATATTTCTTTTGATTTTTTACTTTTATTTTGATTTGATTCACATGATTTCTATATTTTTTTTGTATGAAAAACTGTCCTTCGAGGGATCAATCTATTTTTGATAACTTTGATTTTTATTTGAGAATCCATAATTTTTTTTACATGGGGGAGAGTCCAGACTAGCTAAGTAGACCATTTAGGAGGGGATAATGTATTTTCAAGAGGTACCCCTAGACCCTTTGCATGGTTCCAATAAGTGAATAAGAGGGCGATGAATGTGATAATTATGGAGTTCTCACCAGAGGGGAGAATCTATCCATAAGGAATATGCCATGGACATAGCCGTGGTTCCCATACTTAAGGTAAAATCTAGGAAATGATGGTAGACCACATGATTCCAAATCATCACGAAGAGAGATGGAAAAGGATAAGATGAAGGAATGATATAAATATATGACTAATAGCATTTCTATACATGTTAAAAATAGAATGTTTACAATTTCAATGCGTTAAACAGTTCTTTAAATTCAATACAATGTCCTAATTAAATTCATGTTCAAGATTAGATGAGATATTTATAGGATGGGATACAATTAGAGAAGGTAAAAACTATGCACTACCCTTGAGGAAGTGAAAATATGCATCCCTAATGAGATGAAGAGATGATCCCCCAAGAGAGAGAAAAATATGACCATGTTGTCTCCCTCAAACCCCCCCCCCCTCATTTTTTAAGTCAAATTCAAAAATTTTAAGCTCACACCCTCCATAAGTGTTCAAGTAAAGTTAAAAGTTCAAAAAGATAGAGAAATTCATGCTTTGAAGTTGTTTAAACTCTCCAGTCTACACGTTTTGATAAATTTTCCATTTTCCTATCTGGATGCATGAAACATTTATTGTTGTCCTCATTTGAAAAAAATTGTTGATCTTTCTATGGCCATGGATTGTCGAACCTTGTATCATTTTCAATCACTTGGTTCACGAAAGAAATTTGAAAATCAGGCATGAAATGGTGGAGTTTTCTTCTTCTTTACATTTTTCCACAGTCGTGAATGATAGGTGTTTTCTTCCCCATCAAATTTTGGCCCCATTATCCATGGGTACGTGGAAATAACTAATTAGAAGTGGGTCAAAAGAGAAATTTGATGTTTTGAGCCTTTTTTTAAAAAGGGCTAAAAGTCATAAAATCAACCGCAGCCCCGATCATGTTATGGGGAAAAAGTCAAATGTTGAGCCCGCACTGAAAGTCAAAGCGGGCTGTCAGGGAGATTTGATAATTTGAGACTTTTTTCCATTAAAGGGGATTAAAGTTAAAAAGTGACCCATAGCCCCACCCATGCCAAGGAAAAAGTCAACTATTAAGCCTACATCAAAGGTCAAAGTGGGGAGGCGGACCGACGGAGCAATTTGTGTTTTTGAGCCTGCATTGAAAAAAGGTAAAATTATAAAAGTGACTCGTGAATCTTTCTCCACTCAAGTGAAGTCACATGTCAGGGTTATATCAAAAGTGGAAGGCCAGACCAAAAATGTAAAAAATTCCAAATCTCTATAAAGTCACAAAATGTAAAAGGAATCCTTCGTGCCCGCTCCAGTAAATTTCTCCCATGTGGACGAATTTGGTTTAAAGTTTCAAAGGCAAGATGAATGGTTCAAATTCAAAGTTACAAAATGAGTGCAACAGCTGCATTATGAAAAGTCTATTCTTTTCTGCCATTGGTGTTTCTTCGTGAATCAAAAATTTGAACGGATGTGAATGGTTGAAAAGATTGTAAACCGTTTCTTGCTAAACAAAGAAGAAGCTATAACCATTTCTTGTAAGATACTTAATGGCTTCTTCACACCATTGTATCTCATTGGAAATTGATCTTGTTAAATCACGAGTACATTGTACTTATAGAAATCAAAGGAGATAGCCATTTTCTTCTACTTTCCTCCATTATCAAATTTATTCCATTCCCACATTATGTACTTCTATTTAAGCATCAATACAAGAAGAAGGATTTTGTAGCCTCTTTGATGAGGAGATTTTAGAAACTTTGAGATCACAATCTTATCTCGTCTTGTTGCCATTTACAGGGTTTTTTCTTATCATAAATACATGTGTTGAAGTTTCTAACTAGTGCGTGTAGGAATCTGATTTTCTACCTACAATATTAGTTCTCCTACCTCTTTTCTCATTCCCTTTCCCACCTTCATAGAAAATTATCCCCTTACAGATAACTACAAGAATTTTCCGTAGGGTTAGTGGAGTTCCCCTATTGGATCCCTGATCGAAAGGCCACCACAGAAATACATGCTTTCTCACCCATGCATACATGACAGTTGCACTGGTTAAGTAGAGGGACTTAGATTCCCAGAGCATTGGAAAGGAATTCAAAAAATATTCCACCTAACAAATTCCCTCGCCAACAGTTTTTAGCATCCACCATGGGGTAGATTTAGCAGAATTTGCACCTGAATGTGACCGCAAGGTCAGATAATTCAAAATTTAAAAAAGAGAAAAAATTCTAGAATTTGAATGGCTATATGAGCCACATGGATTCAAATCATGGCTATTCTAGGAAACCCTCATGTTGAAAGACCCAAATTTCTCTTCCACATCCAAGAAGACGTTGCTTCAAATTTGAGGGAGGCTATCTAGCATAATTGACAAAGTGCCAATCACTACTTCATTGCCATGAGAATTCTGGACCTTGAAGAAGAACATGCTACTGAATTAGAGAGGCAAAGACAAATTCCTACACCACAAAGAAGATCATAGATTTTCAAGTTGGCAGATAGAAGATACACTGGGCAATAGAGACAAGGAGGAAAAATTGATCCCATTTTTGAGGAACTTCAAAGGAGACAAGAGCTACTCAAAATCCAGAGGCCTCCTTTTCGAGCAACTGGTCATGTTGGGAACCTAAGTGTTACCAATCCTTTAGACAGTGAATTTCCATACATCAACAAGAACCTTGTAGACTTCACTGACATGGAGACCAAAGAAGAAGCTAGAGAAAGAGAGGAAAGAGATGATGAATAAATAAGAGCTCAACTTGAAGAAATCGAAAGACTTCAAGCTAAGACAGATGAAAGAGCAGTAGCAGAAGCCAAAACCTTAACAAGGTTGGAAGCTAGAAATAGAAATAGAATGGGGGACCATGATTGTGAGCGTGAACGTTATCGTGAGGCCTGTAGGCCTAATGTACCATGGGGAGGAAACACTGGTCCATTGGCTCTTGCTCAATCACTCCATGAGCTACCAAGAGGCTCAAGAAAAAACTTCCCAAAATTTAGAGGGGATGGTTCTCAACTCCTTGAAGAACATGTAGCAACATCTATCACTGCTTGCGGTGTGTTGGGTGTTGAGGATGAAGATGTGTTAGTATAAATATTTGTGGATTCACTTCAAGAGAAAGTTTTTGAATGGTTCTACATGCTACCCTCGAGGTCCGTCACTTGTTGGGAGGATATAAGAAGTGAATTCAAATAGAGGTTCAAGAGAACAGAATATTATCAAGATCTTTTGGTCCAATTGGTACAAATTAAGAAAGAAACCTTCGAGTCAATGAGGGACTTCATAGCAAGATATGATAGAGTGATAAGAAGGATCCCTGAAGATGTGGTTCCTCCTGAAAATAATTTGAAGAGGTTTTTCATCAGTGATTTTCCATTAGAAGTAGGTTTCTTCCTCAGAAGATCCCAACCAAGAACATTGAGGGAAGCCAATGACTATGTAATAGAAATTGATGATGATCTAATCCTTTTTGGGAAGGTGAAAGGACCCAATGGAAAGCAAAAGGGTCAGAATTCAAACTCTGTCACCATAGACCTGATGTTCCAAAAAATGGCAAATGACTTGGTTGCCTTGAAGAAATAACTATCTCAGATCACAATGCGGAATGCTTCAAGGAAACCAAACCCTCTAGATAGGCCAAGGATTTCTCCACCTCCTTGTCAGCTTGTTCTTGAAGCACCACTAGTCAATCCCATCTGTGACACCAAAGAGCCAGAGGAGGAAGAAAAAATTGATGAAACTAAAGAATAAAATATTGAAGACTATGAAAACTATCTTAAGGTCAAGGAAATTGATATGCACAATGGTCTAATTGAGTATGTTCATGATGAATACGAGGATGATGAAGAATCTTTGAGTTTCTCATATGTTGTTTTAACTCATGCACAATCCAAGAAAGGTGCTTCATCCTCAATTGTTGCGGTAAAGGATAAGAAGAATAAATAATATTCTCCTCCAGAGGTCACACAAAATAAAATCATTAGCAAAGGATCACCATTACCACCTTTTATGGAGTTGGTCAAAGAAAAACTAGACTCACTGGTTATCAAGGATCATGCTACTATGCCAAGTAAGTCATCTAATTCTTCTCCCACCTCAAAAGTTGCTAAGAAAAATTCTCCTTTAAATGTTGTTCCTGCAAAAACATCTAAGATTCAATCAAAAGCTACACCCTCACCCCCTTCCAAGCCAATTTCTACACCTGAAAAGGAGAATTCAACACCCAAAGTAGAAAATCATCTAGCATGTAAATCTTCCTCCATTTTTGGAACCTCTTCCTCGCTCACCATAACCCCATTTTACTTTTTGGAACATGTAAGAAAAACCAAACTCCAGCTCTCAGAAATAGAATACCTCCAAACACACCCTTCCCAGTTTGGCAGGTTCATTAATACAGTTCGTGGTGGTAACCATCTATCCTCGAGTCCTAATTATAAAGGCTTACTTCCCACACCATCCACACCACCTTTTTAAAACATGTTGGCCCTCAGTTCCTCCAAAACCAATAGGGTTGAACCTTTCTACCTATTACTTCTCATTGAATGCTTCCAGCTAAATAATTGTATCATATATTTTGAAGCCTTAGACAATGTGATGCTAGCCAAAGTTGTAAATGCTCTAGGCCTCACCTTGACCCAGGTAAATGGCACTTTCTACTCAATGGAATCCAAACAAGTGCCATTGGTAGGAAGAATCAAATATGCACAGGTAGAACTAGCTGATTTTCCATATAAGAAGGTGCTCCTAACCATACTGGTATCAGACATCCCATCATCCTTTGGTATGCTATTTTGTAGGAGTTTCTGCAGAGACCTAGGGGAGAGATAAAAATGGACTGATCATCTACAACTATCCTAGTAAAAGGGGAGATGAATAATTTTCTACCAGTAAGAAAGATGAAGTTCATAGTATGAAAGTCTGATGATCCAAAAGCAAACATTCTCTTTCAAGATTGTGGGCTAGGAAACTACTTCCTCACATAAAAAAAGGAGAACTTTCAACTTCTCATGGAGGAAGAGGAATATGAAATTTGGAAAATGGAATTTGATGGTAGTCATTCCAATATGGGCTCAGGAGTTGGTTTAGTATTGTACTCTCCTTTCAATGAGTTGTACCCATTTGCCTACAAGCTTTAATTTGATAATACAAATAACATTACAAAGTATGAAGCACTACTCTTATGCATGAATGAAGCAGAGGACATGGGAATCAAGAAACTAAGATGCTGAGGTGATGCAGAGGTTGTACTAAAGTAGGTCTACCAATAATATCAGGTGAAGAATCCAAGACTCTGACATTACAGAAACAGAGTGTGGGACTGCATTGAATCTTTTGATGCATTTTCCATTGAAGCTATTCCAAGGGAAAAAAATTAAAAGGTTGATTCTCTTGTAGTGTCAGCTTCCCTAGTAACACCTCATCCTTCTTTTGGTAAAGACAAAGTAACCATTGAAATGGTATTCAAGCCTAGTGTACCAGACAATACAAATCATTGTCAAGTCTTCAATGATGATAACCAAATTATAGCCTTTTTAGAGAAAAGTGATAATTTCAATAATCTCTTCTTCGAAGGAGGTGAAAATTGACACTGAGAAGTAGTCCCTAAAGAAGATAAAGAAGGAATTAAAGGGATTGATGATGAGGGAGTAATCAAATTGAAAGGGAACAAAATTCCCAAAGGCCTAGTATCATTAGAAGATGTCTTTGACAAACATGACAGATTCATTCAAGAGAAAGAAAAGAAATTTTCTCGGTGTGTAGCTGATTTTGATAAAGAAAACATTAGTACCGTAGAGGAGCCAAGGATGGTCAATATTGGAAAAAATTTCTCACCTGAAGAAAAAAGAAGGTTTTTTGCATTACTCAAGAAATACTCAAATGTCTTGTCCTACTCTTATGATGAACTCAAATCCTTCCAGCCAAAGGAAATGTATCATTCAATTCCTTTGAAGCAGGGTGTTAAGCCCTTCAGGAGAAACAAAGGTCATACAACCCAAAGATTGCTGATACCATCAAGGAGGAGGTAACAAAGATGCTTAATGCAAGGATCATATTTCCCATCCACCATTCAATGTGGGTGGATAATATTGTGCCAGTGCAGAAGAAGAATGGTGAAATAAGGATATGTGTAGATTTTCACAACCTGAACCAGGCATCACTAAAGGAAAATTATCCTCTTCCTATCATGGATCATATCCTGTAAGTAGTCACTGGATCTGAAATGATTTCATTACTTGATAGATTCTCAGGATATAATCAAATCAAAGTGGTAGAGGAGGACCGCACCAAGACAACCTTTACAACACCTTGGGACACTTTTGTCTACAGAAAAATGCCTTTTTGCCTAATCAATGTAGGAGCTACATTCCAAAGGGTGGGGGATTTGGCCTTCAAAGATTTGAAGCATTACATTTTCATATATCTTGATGATATCATAGTATTTTCAAAGAAGAGGGTAGATTACATCTATCACTTGGAATAGGTACTTGTAAGGTGCAGGAAACATGGCATATCACTAAATCCAAAAAAGTACATTTTTGGAGTCACAGAAGGAAATTTATTGGGGCACGTTGTGAACAAACATGGAGGACACATTGATCCTAAGAGGATTAGATCCATTCAATCATTAGCCCTGCCCATAAGCAAGAAAGGAGTTCATTCATTCTTTGGAAAGGTGAAATTTATTCATCATTTTGTGCCTGAGTTTACTGAGTTGATGAAGCACATCACTTCCATGATGAAACCACAAGAAAAATTCAAATGGGGCAATGAAGGGAAGACATCATTCGAAGAGTTCAAAAAATCCATTGCCAAGGCTCTGACTCTTATATCTCCATATTTAACAAAGAATTCATCATGTATTGGTATGTATCAAAACATACACTCTCTTTCATTATCGTTCAAAAAAATTATGAAGGCGTAAAAGCATCTATTTCTTTCATGAGTTATCCTTTGAAAAAGAATGAGCTAAAATACAGCCAATTAGATAAGCATGCCTATGCAGTGGTCAAGGCTATAAAAAACTTCAGGTTTTACATCCTCAATTCCCATATGGTGATGATGGTCCTTGGCAGTGAAATCAAGTCCATCTTGACACAACATGATCCCAAAGCTAAAAGAGGAAATTAGATTGCAAAGACTCAATAATATGACTTGGAGATTTGACCCTCCAATATGGTAAGGGGAAATGGCTTGTGCAAGTTGATTTTTGAAGATTAAACACTCAAATTTCAACATGGCGAAGAAAACTGTGCTTGCTCAACTTGTTCATAAGACAACCCACATGTTCTCTTTGTCACCACTACTGATGAGTGGTATGTTGATATTTCCTATTACCTGACTTATGGAGAATTCCCTCTCCATCTTGATTATAAGCAAAGGATAACACTCAAGCTGAAGTCAACTAAATTTTTTAATCTGGAATCATGCGCTTTACGAAAGAGGCTTGGATGGTTGTTTCCTCATGTGCATAGTTAAAGAGCAATAAGAAAAGTTTCTTAAAGAATACAATGACCAAGAATGTGGTCGAAATTTGTTATCAATGGTCACTCCACACAAGATCCTCCGAGGAAGGTATTATTGGCCCACCATCTTTGTAGACACTCAAGATTGGGTTTCTAAATGCAAAACATGCCAACAGTTTGTTGGAAGACCATAACTCACTGCATTACCACTTAGGCCTATGGTTATTGAAGAACCATTTCAATAGTGGGGGGTGGACTTCCATGGTGTTTATAACCCTCACTCAAGCATGGGGCACACCTATGTACTCACAACAATGGACTACTTCACCAAATGGGTGGAAGCCATTTTGGCCAAACAAGTCAACACTAAAACAGTATGCAACTTCATCAAGGAGAATATCATAGTTCGTTTCAGAGTGTCATAGAAGATTGTAGTAGATAATGCTACCTATTTCTCTTTGAGAAAGATGATCGATTTTTTTTATAGCTACGAAATATCCCTATCTCATTCTTCTTACTACTATCCACAAGGAAACAGACAAGCTAAATCAAGCAACAAGAACATTGTGACCATTTTTTGCAAGCTTATAAACAAGAATCAAAGGAATTGGCACAAAAGGTTGTACAATGCATTATGGGAAGATAGGATCACTCCCAAGAAGTCAATAGGTATGTCACCATTCTAACTATTGTATGGAGTCGAAGCAGAAATTCCTCTCACAATCGAGATGCCAGCTCTCAAGCCGCTATAGGTAATAAAAGATGGCCAGTACAAGGATTCCATTGACAAGAGGATCCTCTTTCTTGAGAAGCTGGAAGAAAATAGACTCCAAGTGGTGGATCTCATTAATGAGCACCAATTGAAAGTAAATAATATTTTTTATAAGAAGGCCAAGGCAAGAGAAATCAAAGTTGGATACTTCATCCTGCTATAGGACAAGAGAAGAGAACCAAAAGGCAGCCATGGAAAGTTTAATTCATTATGGCTTGGCCCATTCCAGATTCATGAAGCTTTTGGTGAGAACACTTTTCTTCTCTCATATTTGGATGGAACACTGCTGAAATTGCCTCAGAGTGGGCAATACTTCAAATTATATCATCAATGAAAGCAGGTTGTTCCCCAGCCTTATATCATAGGTGTGTTTCCCTTTCCATTGTGTGGTATTGTTTCCCCTTCTATTTTCCTCTTGTGTATTTCCTTCTTCTGATCTTTCTTTCTCAAAGTGTACATGAATCTACAAGGCCCAATGGATAAGGCACTCGTCAACAAATTACAGGGTCTATAAATTGAGATTCTAGATTCCCATGTCATGTCTTCACTATGCTCAATCCATGTCATGTCCCCAAGCTAGAGCTAGATGTTTTTGCCCTCAAAATCCCCCCCTCATTTTTAAATTCAAATTCAAAAATTTTGAGCTCACGCCATCTAGAAGTTTTCAAGGAAAGTTGGAAGTCCGAAAAGATAGATAAATTCATGCTTTGAAGTTGTTTAAACTCTCCAGTCTACACATTTTCATAAATTTTCTGTTTTCTTGTCTATACGTGTGAAACTTTTATTTTTATCCTCATTTGAATGAAATTTTCAATCTTTCTATGGCCATGGATTAGAAAACCTTGTATTGTTTTCAATCCCTTGGTTCACGAAAGAAATTTGAAAATCGGGCACGAAATGGTGGATTTTTCTTCTTCTCTACATTTTTCCACAGTCGTGAATGACGGGAATTTTATTCCCCATCAAATTTTGGCCCCATTATCCATGGGTGCATGGAAATATCTAATTGGAAGAAAATCAGTGGAGAAATTTGAGGTTTTGAGCCTTTTGTAGGGCATTTTTGTAAAAAGGGCTAAAAGTCATAAAATGACCCGCAACCCTGATCATGCTATGGGGAAAAAGTCAAATGTTGAGGCCACATTGAAATTCAAAGCAGACCATCAAGGAGATTTGAGAATTTGAGCCTTGTTTTCATTAAAGGGGTTTAAAGTTAAAAAGTGACCCGCAACCCCACCCATGCCAAGGAAAAATTCAAATATTAAGCCCACATCTAAGATCAAAGCGGGGAGGCGGGTTGGCGGAGTAATTTATGTTTTTGAGCCCACATTGAATAAAGGTAAAATTATAAAAGTGACCCGCAAATCTGTCTCCACTCAAGTGAAGCCACGTGTCCAGCTTATATCAAAAGCAGAAGGGCAGACCAAAAATGTTAAAAATGCCAAATCTCTATAAAGTCACAAAATGCAAAAGGCATCCTCCGCGCCCACTCCAGTAAATTTCTCCCACATGGATGACTCTAGTTTAAAGTTTCAAAGGAAAGATGAATGGTTTAAATTCAAAGTTACAAAACGAGTGTAACGGATGCATTATGAAAAGTCTGGTTTTTTCCACCATTGGTGTTTCTTCACGAATCAAGATTCTGAATAGATGTGAATGGTTGAAAAGATTGTAAACTATTTCTTACTAAACAAAGAAGAAGTTGTAACCGTTTCTTGTAAGATATTTAATTCCTTCTTCGTGCCATTGTATGGCATTGGCAATTGATCTTGTAAACTTAATAGTGCATTATACTTACATAAATCAAAGGAGATAGCCATTTTCTTCTACTTTCCTCCATTCTCAAATTTCTTCCATTCCCACATTATGTACAACTTTTGTTTAAACATCAATACAAGAAGAAGGAGTTTTTAGCCTCTTTGACGAGGAGATTTTAGAAACTTTGAGTGCACAATCTTATCTCGTCTTGTTTCCGTTTGTAGGGTTGTTTCTTCTCATAAATGCATGTGTTGAAGTTTCTAACTAGTGCATGCAAGAATTTGATTTTCTACCTACAACATTAGTTCTCCTACCTCTTTTCCCGCTCCCTTTCCCACCATCATAGAAAATTCTCCCCTTGTAGATAATTGCAAGCATTTTTTGCAGGGTTAGTGGAGTGCCCCTATTGGATCCCCGACCAAAAGTCCACCACAGAAATCCACACTTTCTCTCACATGCATACACAGAAATTGCACTGGTTAAGTAGAGGGACTTAGATTCCTAGAGTTTTGGAAGGAATTCACAAATTTGTCCACCCGAAAAATTCCCTCGCCAAAAGACCACAATGGTGGATTTTGATGAAAATAAATGGTGCCCCAAGAGAGTCACAAATATGGCACAAGGATGGACTTGAATGGAAAATATGGCCATGCCCCAAGAGAGGCACAAATATGGCCACAACGGTGGAATTTGATGAAAAAAATATGGTGCCCCAAGAGAGGCAAAAATATGGCCGTAAAGGTTGACTTATATGAAAACAAAGGGTCCCTCAATGAAAGGACAAAAGTGGCCACAAATGTGGACTTGATGAAAAATATGGTTCCCCAAAAGAGGCATAAATATGGCCACAATAATGGACTTTGATGAGAATAATGGTTTCTGAAAGGAGAAACAAGTATGCCCACAATAGTGGGCTTATGATGAAAATAAATGACCCCCCTAGGGGAAGACAAGTATGGCCTTAATGACGGATTTTGTATGAGAAGGGAAAATGGTCTCCTAAGAGAGGGATGAGTATGGCCATGAATGTGGACTTAAAATGAGATGGTATCTCAAGGGAGAAACAAACATGGCCATAGAAGTGAACTTAAATGAGAATAAATTGTCCCTCAAAGGAAGGATAAATATGGCCACAATGATGGAATTTGAGTGAAAATATGGTTTCTCAAGGGAGAAACAAGAAAGGCCACAATGGTGGACTTAGGATGAGAATAGTAAAATATTAAAACATGGCCACGATGGTGGACTTCAAGCAAGAATAAATGGTCCCCTAAAGGGATGGATAACATGGCCAAAAAGGTGGAATTTAATTGAGATTTGGACTTAGATAAAATTTAGATTAAGATCAGATGAAATGGATTAGATGAAATCGGATGAAGTTAAATAAAGAGATGTCAAGAGTGAAGTCCCCCAGCATCAAGGGAGTTGTTTGGGTAGGAAATGAGTTAATGCAGATGACATGCTCAAGGATGAGGGGAGACTGATCCCCAATGAAAGAGATTATATCACTGTGGATAAATTAGATGTGGATGAGTTAATGAATGTTGAAAGAGTTTAGATGAGTTATTCTTGAACTTGGATTGGGTAGATGGTTGAGGATCAAAAGGGTGACTCAATACACAAGTGATGACCCTCTTTAGGAGGAATGGTAAGGGATGACGTGGATGAAGGATGAGATTTAGTGATTTTGGTGGATGAGGATGTAGGAATTGGATTTGGATTGGTTGTGGTGGATGTAGAAGAGAGGTTACCGTAAATGAGGAAATTGTCTTTCTCAACAAGATTATGGACTATAGTCTGAAAGGCCTTACAATTCTTAGTGCCATGATCCAGAGTACGATGATAAGCACAAGCGTGATTAGGACTAAACCATGAAGGTTTGAGATAATTTGGATTAAAATATTTAACAGAGGGAAGTGTGATGGTAGATATTTAAGTTAGATGTTGAAGGATATCTGCGTAGGACCCAATCAAAGTGTCAAAAGGAAGATAACTCTTATGAGTTTTAATAGGATATTTTGAATTGAATTTAGGGTAATAAGTAGATGTAGATTAGATGGGTAGATTAGGAATTTTGGAAGACAAATCAATTTTGGATTGTTTAGATTGGGATTTAGATTGGATGGGTAGTTTAGGTGTATTGGAAGATAAATCAAATCTAGTTTGATGATTGGATTTTTTGGAATTGGATTCAAAGTTTCCAAATTTTGTTTCTTTGGAAGTCTTAGAATTGGATTTGGACGTGGATGTTTGGGATGTTGATGTATGAGATGATTTGGATGTTGAGGATGGGGGTGGATTATATTGAGGTTTTGGTGTTTTATTTTTAGTTTTAGTGTTGGTTGATGGTTTAGGGTCACGTGGACTAGACCGAGTGGTTACTTGAACAACTTTGAAGGCTAATGAAGGATCCTCTTTAGAAGAATCATCATTTAGAGGTGAAATGGATGCAAAAGTTTGAGAAGAAAAAGGGGAATTTTGAATTTGGATAGATGAAGTTGAAGGTGCAGATGTTGAGATGTTGAAGTTATGAACAATGGCTTGAAGTTCTCTAAAATGTTCAATATTGTGTCTAGGGGTACGATGATATGTGCAAACAAGGTTAGAATTATACCATGACAGATTATTTCTATTTGGTTCAAATACCCTGATAGGTGGAAGTGTGATTATATAAATTTGTAACAAGTGTCAGAAGACCTCCGTACATGATTCAACCAAAGCGTTATGAGGTGTTTTGTATTTGTGGAATATCTTGGTATTTTAAGAAGAATCCA